>CM029134.1:2712500-2745000 GCA_016859345.1 Istiophorus platypterus | reverse complement strand
CATGTAGATAAGGGCAGAAAGTGGTTGGTTTTCACAAGCAGGTAATATTATTAAAGCAAGGTTGGATGATGTGTGGCTGATGCGGTGATATAACGGTCCTTTGATTTTTAGCTGGAGTAGAATAATTCTTAAATAGAATATTTGCTTAGATTGTGTTTTTTTGAGCAGGTCACAAATGAGCAATTAAAGGAAGAAATCCCATGATGAACAAATGCACAACTTTTGAGACGGAAGCCCAAACCATCACAGGGATGTCAAAAGAAAATGAACACACCCTACAGCAAGGATTTATTTGCAATTTTTAATACTTTTTCTTTAATGATTACACAGATCCTTGAGTCGAGTAACAGAAAGCAAAAGATCCAACTCCAACAACCTTTGACAATGTTCAAAAACAGGTAAAGAGATTTTTGTTCAGAAAACCTTTAATCGTTAATAGAATTAGTAGTATGACATATTTCAATAAATATTTAGATATATACAGATATAGCAGAAATGGTACATTCTTTTTTTTCTCTTCAAATTGCTTCACATTTTTTTTGTACAAGCCAAAATATCTGCCATTGTATTTATATTCATGCAAAATATTGTTTTTTTTTCAGATTAATGAAAAATAAAAAGGATTTGCTGAACTTTTCATATATATATTTTTATCATCCTGCTTTGATGTGCACTCTCAGATTATAAGCATCATAATGAGCATCGTAATTTCTGCAAATAAAACGGGTGCACTTTGTGCCAATACACAATAGAAGCAAGTAAAGCAAAATTAAGGCCATTCCAACTTGTGCAAAGAAAATAAATAAATAAATAAATATAATAATCCTAATAATAATAATAATGCTTTGTTTAGTTCACAGCAGTTCAGGACTCACTGTATTTTTCCTTCTCAGGGCGTCGGATTTTACAATACATAGAATAAAATACAAGAGAACCGAACGGAACCCCAGAAAAAACGATAGAATCGTTAATCGTCGACAAATCAAACCATGCTACTTTAAAATTCGGTTCGGAACCTAAGGGTTTATAAACGTCCAAAAAGGCGTCCTTCGTCATTCAGGCCGTATGCATCACATCTGCATCGTAATGCAATATAAACCCAGTATCTATCTCATGTTATGAACCCCTCCCTCCCCCGACCCCCATACAGTATAACAACGATCAATACAATGATGTGAGGCCTATGAAGAAGCTCTAAAAATGACTATGATACACACAACACCCACACCTGAGGAAAGGGTATGAATATCTGGGGAAAGATACTTGGTGTAAAATGGCGGCCGAGTGAACGAATGAATGCACGATATGCTTGTAGGTCCTCGTCTTCTTAGTTGCGTATTCACCCCCCCCCCCATGGCACGACAAGATACGTGTGAAACGCTCTGGAAAGTGGACGACTGCTGTTGGCGAAGAGGCTGATCGGACAGAAGTAGCTTCTGACCTTTTTTTTTTCTTCCCAGATGCAGTGTCTATGGCACAGTGGGGAAAAAAAACCCAAAAAACAAAAACCGGAGCACAAGTCGTCCCGATTCGACCGAGTCTGCTGACGTGTCTCCATCGGGTTCGGGGCCCATGACCGGGGAGGAGGCTACAAAAACGGAGGATGTAAGGGGAACTCTGGCCTCTTACCCCAGAAGGAGCTCGAAACCGTGCTGGGTAAACAAAAGCTTCATTGATTTCTTGCTCGGCAACCATTTTTGTTTTGGCATTGGAACTCTAAGAGACAGACTCTATCCCTGACTCCTTAGCTCGTGAAAGCTGCCTGTTGGTAAGGATGAAGGATATATATATATATATATATATATATATATATATATATATTAATTTTGCTGGTTTCTACAGAGCCTCCAAAGATAATTTTTTAAATCCTGTGTCTACAAGATCAATTACGTAGGCAAAAGATAAGGATCTCTGTAAAAAAAACAAAAAACAAACAAAAACCACCGTATCTTTTGGGACTTTTTGGGACTCTCATGCAGAACAAAGGACTCTTTTTGTTTGCTTGTCATGATGTGCTACATGAATACAACTGCTGCGCGCTTTAGCTAAATAGTGTGTTTGTTTGGTCTCTAACCGGCTAATGTAATGCCAACCCCTCCGCTGTTTTGCCACCTTGCTTCTACGTAGCTGTTGTTGCTAATTTTTAGAGCTAGCCGTGAGCTGCATTTCTGCTTCTGTTGTCGCCTCACCTGTGGTGCTTGCATGTCACAAAGAACGTGAAATACCGGTGGAATTTTGGCCAATTGCGACTCAAATGTCCTATTCCAGAAACTAAATAGCGGTGGACGCTTTGACCAGCCTACCAATGCCTACCCCTCTTACAGTTCGCTATCCACATTACTAGCAAGCTTGTCAGAGCGTTACCTCTGAGTTGCTTTATGGGAAAATAGGGACTTTTTTGTGGGAACCTGGGCGATTTCATTATTAGACCACAAAAGAAGGGTGAAATATTATCTGGTACTTGCACACAAATTCCCTATTCAGCGAGCTGAATGGCATGTGTGCTAGCTTTTGGACTAGCTTACCATGCCTACTCTCCTCACATTTTATAAGCAAAAGAGTCAGTGTTACTAGCAAGCGAGTTTTAGCGTTATTGCTAAGCTGCTTTTTGTCTGAACTTTCTAGATTTCACTAAAGCTGATGCTCCTCTCCACGAACCTGAAAGAAACTTCTTATGCTAAAAAACAGGAGTTGCTAATTTCTGCTTTGTCTGAAAACAGCTAACACCCAAAAACATTGCAACTGTGCACGCAAAAGTTGATGCGAACATCGGCTGTGACCAAATTACTGTAAACCAAAATACGTCCTTGGTGGTGATCATGGCCTTATGAAGGTTTATCACTGCGTCCAGGACCAATTTACTGGCTGAAATGCATAGTTTCCGGGGCGAAGCGTTTCCCGTGGCACTTCCACTTCAGAGTTGAAAGACGTTGCAATGTGAACAGAAGAATGTGCGTGACATAGCCCTTCGGATCGGTCTGACACACTCGGAAATAACTAAATTCACGAGAAGCAGTATCAAAGTACAATGGAGTGAAGAGAACATCTCCGACATGCATTGTTTACACGCTGTAAGAATCATCTCTTCTCATTTAAACGAGAGTAAATTGTGCCAGATCAAAAAACACCCTCAAAAAACGAAAACCCAATTTATTCTTCTTAAAAATAACAAACCAAAATTTTATGTTTTACAGGAAAAAAATGTGTAGTTAGAAAAGCAGTAGGGCTTAAGGGATTAAGGGATCAGGAAGTGATCAAATAAAAATACCAAACTTTCTTTAAAAATATAATATAAGAATGTTGAGGAAAATGTTCCATATCAAAATATTTTGTTTATATTATAATAACCTTTATATATCTCATATATCTGTATAATCTATATCAGTATATATATATATATCTGTATATATGATCTAACCCAATACTCCTTGTGGCAATTGGTTACTGACCTCGAAGACAAAGTGAAACTGATTTGATATTATGTATTGGCAACTACGTCAAACACGAAAAACAAAGGACAAATCTTTGGTTTTACTTCAAAACCAAGCTGGACTGGGGCTTAAACCATTTGAATGAGTAGAACTTTTCAGTGAAGCGATATTTTTCATTGTGACCAACATCTGATTTAGACTGGTACTTAAACACGTTTTCACTGTATGTGATACTCGACTCGAAATAAAACCGTCAACCGTGCTGTTATCGTGAGGTCAGATATGTATTAAATGTCCTTTTCCAGTTTTTGTTGCAGCTGAAGAAGCATTTGCCTGAAAATATGAAACCTTTTTTTAACTTCACAATAAAAGCCCGGTTGTTTGTTTATTTCAAACTTTGGACTAAACTCTAAATGACTGAGGTGTTTTTTTTTTCCACAGACAACATAGTGAAACAATGTGTGGTGATGGAATAGTTCAACATTTTGGAAAACACAATTACCCACTGTCCATCATACATTTAGGTGAGATGATACAGTTTTTATGTGTTAAGTTTGGAGCTAGAACTGGAAACAGCTGGCCTGGTTCTCCCAAC
Source organism: Istiophorus platypterus (assembly GCA_016859345.1). NCBI lineage: Eukaryota > Metazoa > Chordata > Actinopteri > Istiophoriformes > Istiophoridae > Istiophorus > Istiophorus platypterus. The sequence continues at coordinate 2,740,974 of CM029134.1, read as the reverse complement.
TCTCAGAGATAAAACCAGTGAAGCTAAGCTAGGCTGATCACCTCTTGTCTTACATAGATAACACCAGTGATGCTAAGCTAGGCTAATCACTTCCTGTCTTACATAGATAACACCAGTGATGCTAAGCTAGGCTAATCACCTCCTGGCTTGCACTTTCAGACATAGAATGCTATTGATCTTTTTTTACAGAAATAAAATAGGTATATTTCTTAGAATGTTGAGCGATTTCTGAAAGAGTTTGCTTTGTAAAGGTGACATTGATGTGGTAAATATTGAATATTTCCAAAACACTCATGCTGAAAACCTTTTTTTGAATAAACACAAGGTGGAAAGACAAAATGCAATACAAACACAAACGAAGTATGAATTATTCATAATATGTTGTTCTCAGCTGCAAAATTCTTAAACTTCACTTTTGCCTCCTGTTGCATAAAAACGTGTTTGCAAAACTCCGGTAAAGTAAACAAGCACTTTTTTTGGAGTTAACGATGCAGAAGTGACAAGTGAAAAAATCTGAAAAAAACCTGTTGACACAGAAACAGAGAATAAAAGACCGAGGTTCGGCTGCTGAGTTCTACTGCAGAACTTTTTTTTCCATACAAGTCGTCTGCAGGCATTTGGCAAAAGTGCTAAAAGGTTTTTACTTTAACTTTTTTTATAATATTTTATTGTCTCCATTCCTTCCATATTCACCAATAGGCATGAAAGACTTTGTTTAGCAGATGGCAGAGGGATGAAGGAGCCAGAAAACCACTCACATACATAGGTGGCGCTCTTGAGGAGCTAAAAGAAAGGAAGAAAGAAAAACAAATCATAATTGCATATACCGATCATTGCATAGAAAAGCCGGCTGCAAAGTAAAAGAGAGGAAAAAAAAATCATATGATATAAAAATCATATCAACAAACCACCCGACCTGCTGAATGACCAAATCCCGTCCAACACGGCTACAACAAAAATGAACGAAAACCTGTGGCTAGACTCCAAGTGGACGAAGACGTAGCTTCTCACGAATTAGGCAGCTACAGTTGGTGCATGTGAATGAGATGGAAATGCAGTTAATTAAGGTATAACAGGTGTTATAATCTGTACAGTTTACTACATATGTCGTCTCAGCTGGGGTATTGGAGAGGTGGGGTGTCACACTAAGGCGGGGGGGGGGGGGGGTTGGTCAAAGCAAGGAAGCACTAATAAGATGTAAACATATTCATGTTTCAGTTCCGACGAACACAACGAGGAGCGAGGATCCTCGATTTTTCGTTCTTTCTCCGGTTGATGAAAACAAACATCTCATATCTCCAAGATTAGAATAAATAAATAAATAAATAAACAAACAAACAAACCCAGAGGACGACGGCTGACGTCAGACCCTACGACCCCCCCCCCCATCCCGGCGAAGAGGTCGGAGCCGCAGGTCGCCTCAACCGGCCACAAGCAACATGTTGTTGGTTTTTTTTTTTTTGGTTTTGTTTTGTTTTTTTTTTAATTGGCACATGAATTCAGAAACAGTCCAACAGAAAAGCAGATGCGAATGCGAAACAGAAATAAAAGGGACGGGTAGAGGAACACGTCGACCACGGACAGATGCGACATTTCGTCCCACGATCTTCGACACTGCTCGTCCGGTGTTTCGTTTGTTTTTTTTTCTATTTGAAACTTTCCTAAATATCTCTTTTCTTTTTTTTCTCTTTGTCCAGTCGCGTCACTGACAGCGGCAGCGGCAAAACCCCCGAATGTCTCTGCAGTTCAAGGTTTCGTGGTGTTGGCGGCGGCGGTGGCGTGGGGGAAGGGGGTGCTGGGGGTGGGGATGCGGGGGGGTCGGGGTGGGGGAGGAAAAGCATTGACGAGTGCTTGCAATACACATTAGAAGCAAATCTAGATATATAGAACGCGTGATCCTTGCATCGCTTTAATTAATGGAAGCACTGATCCACCTTCCTTCCGTCCTTCCTTTTTTTTGTGGGGGGTGAAAAATCCCTCATTTCCAGATGCCTGCCTTTGGAGACAAGGTTCATATAATTCTTCCATTTACGATAGATATATGAGTATATTACACTGCTGTATGCGTCCTGCACGTTCCCCATCCTGTCCCCACATCACTTTTTTTCCATAGAATTATATATATATATATATATATATATATATATATATATATATATATATATATATATATATATATATATATATATATGTCTTCACACAAAAAAACCCTAAAATCAGACAAGATCCTTTGCAAGACCCAGTCGTTGGCTCCTTTTTCGTCCCAGTCTGTCCACCTCCACACAGTTTGTCGGGTTTGCCTGAAAAAAAGTCTGCGTTTGCTTTTTTTTCCCCGCTTTTCATCTTTTCAGTAATAATATTGCCACATTCATATATCATGCATTTTACTGCATTGCTATTGCACTGGTCCGGATTATTTGGGAGGTGTGAAGGGGACGAGGGGTGGTATTCGGGGGAGGAGGGGAGAATAAGGGGAAAAGAAAGCAATGAATATCTCATATAATGTCTAGTGGGGTTGGGGGGACAGGGGTGGGGGTGGGGTGTCGTGGGGTTGGGGGGAGGTGGTCGCCACAAAAAGCATCGCGTCCCCGACCGGACGAGGAAGAGGATGAAGGAAGGGGACACGGGAAGGAGGCGTGAAAAAAAGGGGCCGTGACATCTCCCGCTGAAGTCGTCTCTCTCTCTCTGTTTCCTTCTCTTTACTCTTTAGTTTCTCTGCGTCTTCCTCTTTGCGCCGCTTCCACCCTCCTCCTCCTCCTCCTCCTCCTCCACCTCCTCCTCCTCCTCTTCCTCCCGCGCCTCCCAACTACTGCTTGTGGATGTCCTCACTGCGGATGATCTTGTAAATGATCCAGTAGAAAATGTTAAAAATGAGGAAGACGAGCGGGAAGGCCACGCGGGACACCGTGTCGATGCGCTTGGCCCGGCTGATGAACAGCTTCTTCATCTCCTCGATGCTCTTCTCCGGGGCGGCCGAGGCCGGGGCGTTGTTGTTGTTGCCCTTGATGGCCATGCCGTCCTTGGCCTGCAGGCAGGCGGGGCCCATGCCGTAGCCGGGGAAGCTGAAGCGACCCTCGCCCGTCTCATCCTCCTGCAACACAGGCCAAGACTCAGGCTGTTAGGAACCAGAGAAAGACGTTACTGTTGGAGGTGCGTGTGTGTGTGTGTGTGCGTGTGTGTGCGTGTGTGCGTGTGTGCGTGTGTGTGTGTGTGTGTGTGTGTGTGCGTGTGTTCATGAATGACTGTGTTTGTGTATGTCTTTGTGTGTGTGTTAGACATCAGGTCAATTTCAGTTTAGTTAGTTACACACAGGTTTACACATGAAAATTAAATAAAAACCTACACAGATGATATGAAGTGAAAATGAAAAGTGAGACGGCAAATAACTGTGTCTGAGTTAAGCTAAACCCTCAGATTGAACTTGTGTTTTTATTCCCTGCTCTTCGGTCTCTATAACTCCTGCCACTGTCTCCTGAATCACAATTAAAACTTTGTTTCCTTTAGCTTTATCATCAGGATTTGTTTGGATTCCTATAATTTAACGTCACTAGATAAGGTGGACGTGACGTAAAAGATTAAGACCTCGGAGCCAGTCAAGTCAAGTGTCACTTTTTTTTGTTTAATTCTAAATTTGAAGGAATGATCTGATTTGCTAACTCACTGGGAGTTTAATTAAAAATATAAAACACCAGTCTCAGCTCGGTCTTCACCAAAAACAGGAGGATATAAACCTTTCGACATTTTTTCTAAATTGTGTTTATCCACATGTATCTTGAATGCTGGCATGTTACTCGCCAGTGCATCTGAATATCACCTCAGTTTGTCCAGAAAATTGTTCTGATGTATTTCATGCAGTCATAAATCGCAGCTGTTGCTAAAGGTAACTGCTTGTTCTACAAAAGTATCTTAAGAAAAAAAGTATTAAATACACAAGATATAATCGTAAATAAGACGGATCTGGATCCGTGGTAAAGCAGTTTTGATTAAAGTAACCTGACCTGAGGTTATGGAATACAGACAAATGTAAACTGCATCAGTGTATTTTACTGCTGAACTAAAACCTCATTCAAACACGGCTCCGGCTCGGATCTGTTTAATTTCTGGAGTGTAAGAACGGCCGCGTACCCAAGTAGTTATATTGGCTGAGAAGATAATGGATCTTTAAATAAACTTGGTGACCGAAAGGCCTTGAAGACACGAGTGTTTGTCTTTTAACTCAGCGTTCAGGCTGCAAAATAAAGCAATTTGTACTTGCAAGAAACAAATTTCGATCCTGGTGAAAACACTTCATTGATGGAAACAACACAAAAAATGGAAGTGCTATTCATTAAAGTGGTATCTCGATGAATATTAAAGCATCAAAGAGGTTCAGGATTTGTGTTCCTCTGTAGCAGGATCATTTCCCTTCACTCGGAGGAAAACAGAAACAGACAAACAAAAAAAAGCAGCGATAAATATTGTGACATTTCCAGCATCAGAGCGGCACAAGAGCATCGACGGCCCCTGCTGTTCATAAAAAACGCATTTTTTGATTTTTTATTTCCAGTGATGACGCCTGTGCGGTCGATCGGACGAGCGACAACTTACAGTCCGGTCCTCATTTGTAACGAGAGCTTGCTCCGGTTTCCATCTGTTACACTAAGTCAACCTTTCTCTGGATCTACGGGATGGAAAATGTTGCTGTGCTGCTTTAGAGTCACGAATGAACCGCGAGTCGCGTGTCATTTTGTGCCGTGGAGCACCGGGCGGTGGCGGTGGCGTTGGTGGTGGTGGGAGGTAACATGCACACATGGGGAGAACATGACAACTCCACACGGACTGGTGAAAAAAAACCAAACCAGCGGATTCATACTTTATTAGCTCGTCACTGATAAAACCACAGGCAGCATCCCTTTGCAAAAAGCCGTCTATATGAGCTGAGGCCCGACACGAGCCTGTTTATCTCGCCTGTCGGGGTGTGTGCGTGTGTGTGTGTGTGTGTGTGTGTGTGGGGGGGGGGGGGGTGAATGGATTGGATTGATTGACACACACTGCACCTCAAGGTTATGGCGTGCACGCGTGCTACGCTTTCGACCCTGAGCGCAGCGAGATATTGAAAATTCTATCTGCGCTGTTACCATGCCTTTCATTATAGGAGACACAATGACTTCCTTATCTGGTTGAGAGACTCCGGCACAAACACCGCGATGTGGCTGAGCGACACTGTGTGTGTATGTGTGTGTGTGTAAACTAAACTAGAGAAAATAGCAGGTGCTCCAGGGTGCCCTTCAAAGTTACAACACCACCCATGAAATTAAAAAATTAGCAGACAAGAAGCTCTCTGATGATTAGGAGCCACGTTTGTTTGGGTTCCTCGTCTCTCGGCCTGTGTTCTCCCGTGGGAGGCCGCATGGCCGCCTATCTGCAGGGCATCTCTCCAGTGCATTCTGGGTAAGGGAAAAAAAATAAAAGGGAAACGTTTGTGTGATCAGGAAACAATCAGGGAGGCAGCCCCCGAGGCAGAAGGAACCGTCGCAGTCGGGGAACTTTGACTGACTGACACAAAACCTCGGCAGAAAGGAACCAACCAGCCAGGGAAGAAAAAGGAAGGTGGCTCAATTCTCATCTGCTGGTTCAGCCTCCGGTTTCCAGAGACAGGAAACAAGCAAAGAGGACAGACAGTTAGCCAATAATCACCAATATCCAGCAATAAAAAGGGATAATATTCTTTTAAAATCAGATTAAATGGCACAAAAACTGCTACAAGAGGTAGATTTCTTAGCGTACCCTGTGTGTTTGTGTGCTGGTATGTATAGTGTGTATACTTATATGCCAGTGTGTGCATCCATAGATAAAGTACATTCGTAAGGTATCCAGACCACGTCACTTTTTTCACATCTTGTTTTGTTGCAGCCTCTTTGAGTGGCTTGAACCAAATCCAACGTCTCTGGAGACCCCTGAAAATGGCCGACGGCCCCCGTTCGACCTGACGGAGCCTGAGAGAATCAGGGGAGAAGAAGAACGGCAGAAAATCGCCAGATCCGGGTCTGCAGAGCTCGTCGCATCAGACCCAAGAAGAAGACTCGAGGTTTTAATCGCTGCCAAAGGTGCTTCAGCTAAGCACTGAGCAAAGGATCTGAATATTAGATATTAATGACGCTTGTTTTTTTTTTTTTTCCTTTTTCTTAAAAAATAAAAAAATATCTGAAGTTCTGATTTTGCTATATCATTATATATAGCTGTATAGCTTAGCCGGAGCCTGAGAGAATCAGGGGAGAGAAGAAGCGGCAGAATCAGATCCGGGTCTCTGTGCAGAGCAGAGCATCCAGAACAGGAAGACTCGAGGTTTTAATAATTGCCAAAAAAGGTGCACTGCTAGCACTGAGCAAGAGATCTGAATATTAATGACGCCATTTTTTTTTTTTTTTTTCCTTTTTGAAATATCAAAAAAAATATCTAAAGTTCTGATTTTGCTTCATCATTATATGATATTGAGTATAGCTTGATGAGGGAAGAAAAATTAGTAACATACCAAAAGGTGGAATAAGTGAAAGGGTCTGAATACTTTCTGAATGCAGTGCATTTGTGTATTACCACCAGGTAGCTATCCATTTTTAGCGCCCGTGTCCCCGTTCTGTCCTTGCGCCCACACCAACCCATCTATTACTGTTAATACATGTACACACATGCACACGCACACGGGCGAACACACACACGCACATGCACACACACACACAAACACATCGGGTGTCTACACATTAGCCACGACGCCAGTCGACCTCTGCCTGTCCTTCAGTGACGCTGCTAAACTATTACAGATGCTCTGCTTTATTCTCTCTGTCATGTGATTAATGTGTAGAGTGGAGGGACGTGAGGAGGAGGCGCAATGAGGAGGAGGAGGTGTGTTGAGGAAAAGAAAGAGTGGACGAGGAGGAGAACAATGAGGGAGAAAGGAAAAAACGCCCTGCAGCCTGTAGACGCTGTTCAGGGCACAGCATTGATATCAGAAGACCCCCCCCCCCAGCCCCGCCCCGAAATGAAACCAGTCCTCTGCCCTCGGACATTTGTTCTGTTCATGCCTAATTAGAAAAGGCCTCCATTAGTACAGTGAAGACCGGGCTTGTACAGTGGATGGGCTGATGGATGGATGGATGGATGGATGGATGACTGTTGGATGGATGATGGATGGAGCGATGGGAGGATGGATGGATGAGTGGATGTATGGATGGATGGATGGATTGATGGATGGATGGATGACTGTTGGATGGATGATGGATGGAGGGATAGATAGATGGATGTATGGGCAAATGGACAGGGGGATGAACAGATGGATGAATGAATAGATGGTTGGATGGATTGATGAATGGACCGACGTATAGATGGAAGGAGGGATGAACGGTTGGATGGATGGATGGAAAATGGATGTTGGATGGATGATTGTATTGATGGGTGTATGGATGGACAGAGGGAGGGATGGATGATGAACGGTTGGATGGATGGATGGATGGATGGATGGATGATGGATGGATGGTGGAGGTGGGAGCAATGAGACTTCAAGCTTCTTGAAACAGTTTTAAACAATATTGGAAATGTGGCTGCTGAATTGTTCTTGATGGAGTCAACCTTAATGCAACCTTAACCTAACCTTAACATAACCTTAACCTAACCTAAATATAACCTTAACCTGACCTAACCTAACCTTAACCTAACCTAACCTAACCTGTAACCTAACCTAACCTAACCTAACCTAACCTAACCTTAACCTAACCTAAATATAACCTTAACCTAACCTCTCCTTTCCACTGACACAGCTCATGTACCTGCTGTGATGGTCTAGTCTTCCAGACAGTTTCCTTTCAATAAATGAAGTTTCCTTCCATGATGCTCAGTGTAAACAGGCCTTTAACTGGTGATGGAGGGAAGAGACATGAAATGTGGAGATAAAAGGTGAAGAGAGAGGAAAAACAGAATCACAGAGAGAAGGGAAACCAGGTCAAAGGGGTGAGAGTTGGAGGAGGGAGGAGCAGAGTCAGGAAGCCGGGGGGGGGGGGGGCAAAACGTGGAGAAAAATCCTCTGCATGAAGGAGCCGGAGCGATGGAGGGAGGAAAAGGCAAATACTATCCCGGGATACCTGATTTTTTAGGGACCCGAATCTACATAAAACACCATCCAGAGAAGTGTCTGCCATGACTGGTGGCGGCCTCAGGCCCCCCTCTGGAAACAGCCCCCCCCCCCAGCAATGGGGGAAGGAAAGATGTTCTAAATCAGCCTTTGCTGATCCATTTTCTGGTGCAGCCCCCCCCCCCCGTCATCTCCCCTCCACCTCGCTCTCTTTTCGATTCAGGCCATTCCAGGCTTCTTTCGTTCTTTAGTATCGATGGAGTTGAGAGGAACGTCTCAGTGGATCCACGTTCTAAAGAGCTCGTCTTTCAGTCTACGCTTCTTTTTATGAAGATATTTGGAGACGGGCCCAATGTTTTCTGTCCGTGCTGCTTAGAGCATTTCGTCCGGATGTTCATTTAGTTTTGATCAGTGATCTTAAGTCCAGTCAGACGGACGTCTGGACCGTAACCTCACACCTGAGAATTTCATCCGTCTCAAGTTGCCACCTGTTAGAGACTCTTCGTCCACTTGATCTAATCTGTCAGGTTGACACAACTGCCGCTCATCACATCAAATGTAGGGTTTTTTTTCATGTCCTCCATGAAGACTCTGGTTGCAAATGACGTTGCGTGATGCAGCGTGTTTCGTAAAGTTTGTCCTCACAGTTTTTCGGCTTCGTTTGCCACCATCTTGCCCAATAAGACTTGTTTTAGTATTGAACACCTGTCACCAGAAAGGCTCAGTTGCCTCGTTGTCCGAGTCAAACTCGTCATGATAAATTCAGCTCGCTTGTCTTTTGACACCATTGACGTGTTGACACGCATCAACGTTTGAGCTAATTTTGCCTTTTTCTAAATGTTTTCAGGCATTTTTTCTGGCTAAAATCAGAAAAATCAACGGCTGCTTGGGCTAGTAAACCTGGACGGCTTCTGTTGAGGATAGTCGAAGTCTTGGCCACAATAAAAGTCTAATCAGAAGGCAAAGATGTTGCAAAAAAGTGAATTACCCTGGAAATAAGCTGCTTAAAATTTTTACTGTATCTTTTAGTTGTAGATACTCATTTATCTTATATAAATTAGTGTCAGAAAACACAGGTACTGCATTGAATTTTTTTCAGAACTGTTGTTGGACAAGAAAAACATTGAAGGTAAATCAAACAGGAGCCAATGTCGCCTGAAAGTTTGGGCAAGACTCCAACGTGGCACCGTGACTGCTCCGGGCTCGGGCCCCGGAGTCACCCCCGGAGCACAACATGGCCGTGGTGGCTCCGGCAGCGGTTCCGGGCAATTTTACAAGAGGAATATTTCTGCCATTTTAATATGATACTATAAACATGACAGTCCATAATTGAGTAGGGATTTATGGATACTGCAGCTATGTGTCAGCTGCTTGCAGTCACGTCTGCGTTTAAAGACCCACATCGGTCAAATTCCAAAAACCTCCCCCGTCGATGTTTTCCGAGAATCCTGCAGCGACGCTTTTGATTCTCCATCCAGCGATCCAGCCATCCGTCCCCGATTTTCCCTCTCTCTCTCTCTCTCCTCCATTTGTTTCCACTGGAGTCCCTGGTTGCATTAAAGCACGGTGTGTTAATGTCTCTCGCTCATCAAGCCGCTGACCTGGAATGATTATCCACATGATCTGCCACGGCGTCTCTTCTCTCTCTCTCTCTTCCCCTTCCTCTTTCGGGTTTTTCGCTGTTTTGATCCCGAGCAGCGTTCGAGGGTGGAAGCGACACCTTCGGCGTCACGCAATAAAACTGACATTTTGAGTTTAATGGCAGATTTCTTTTTGGGGGGGGGTCACTTCAGCTCAGTGTTGTGTTAAAATTTGCCTTTTACTTCAGGAAGAGCAAGGATGACTGTATTTATAAATATATATATTAAACCTTTTGATATATGACCCGATGTAATATTTGTGATCTAATTTTTTCTTAACATGAAATTGCACCAACTTATTGACTTAAAATTACTTTCTAAACAGTATGCACAAATCCATGTGCTTTCCTCCAGCAGGAAAACAGTAAGGAGACCTTTACACGGTCGAACACTTTAGCTGCAAATGTCTGCATATCTGTTTATCTGGGTTCACAGCAGAGATATTTTCCCAGCCGTATAGTGGTGTTATTTTTTCATTTTCTTTGGCGAAAATTAATTGGTCCTCCACCTCTCTTGTGTATTTTCTTCTGCACAGACAGTTTTAATCTTCTTGATCCATAAAATACCTTTAATTCACGTTGTTTAAAACTGAGCACATTGAGCAGGCAGTTACGGACAATGTTTATTAGTGCAAACCCACTGTAATTACATCTATTATCTATAATTATTGGCTAAAAATCAGCTCGGGAAACTCAGGTTTCAGGTTATATTATTGTAGGCGTTCTTTTGTCCGAGGGGTCAATTTTTTATTCTGGTAAAAACGCGGGCAAGCGTGATAAAAATTCATGTTTTCAGTTAATGCGGCGGCTCTTGCGAGCATAATAAGGGCCGGAGGTCACAGCGCGTTCTGCCGCCAACGGGAGGCACATTATTCCGAACTTCGACACAAAAACGTGCAAGGTCAGGCGGTAATCTGGTCACGATGCGCTGTGGGAATGAAATGCGGAACGCGTATTGGATGAGACCTCTACGGCGGCTCCAGCCCGTCTCCGTCCGGTCGGGGAGGCAGCGATGGCGGCGCCTGCTGCTTGGAGGCCGATTTCTGATCGCTCCCCAGGGCCCCCTAACCCCCCCCCCCCCCCCACACACACACACACACACACACACACTCTCTTATCTGCCTTTGCTCCTAAAGCTGCTAAACAGCCAGCGAAACAGCATGTAGAGCCCCCCCCCCCCCAATAGTGGCTAACGAGCAGATTATACCTGATCAATCAGGAAGTCGGTTTCCCTAATATGGTGCTGACATTGTTAAAGGGTGAGATGTTGTCTACATTAGCTTGGGGGGGGGGGTCACATTCCTAAACGTACACCTCTGTCCCCAGATGTCTGAGTGAGACGAAAACAGAGCCAGCTGAGTGTGTGTGTGTCTGTGAGTGTGTGAGAGTGTGTGTGTGTGTGGGGGGGTCTCAACCCATGACGTTTGATCCTGAACAGGCATCAGGTTTTAGTGGTTTTCCTGCCTCGAGGCTGAAAGAAACATAGTCTAATGCAGTTTTTTTTAATGATAATTCTTTTGACGTTATGGATGTAGCGTCGGCTGCTTATTTCTGACACCCCCCCCCCGGGGCAGATGATTCCTCACAAAAAAATTAATCTCAATTAGGCACCTGTCTCGATCAAAAAACCCTTATTCTCCTCCTGTGCCAAACTGAAGACGAGCCGAAGATTGGACATGTTTGACTCCCCTTTGATTCCCTAAAGCGCCTCTTTCTTTCCTTCTTTCTTTCATTCTTTCCTTCTTTCTTTCCTTCTTTCTTTCATTCTTTCCTTCTTTCTTTCCTTCTTTCTTTCTTCCTTCCCTCTGCGGAGCTCTGTCTCTGTTAAACGAGCCAGCTGCTGCCAGGCGGACCCATCATTCAGGGCTGAGCGGCGCCATCGATCGGATTCCTTCTGCAGTTCCCCCGGCTCCCCAGCAGGGGGGGTTGTTGCTCTGCTCGGAGGTGTCTCCCCCTCTCCCTCTCTCCCTCTGTCTCTCTCTCTACCTCTCTCACTCTCTCTCTCTCTCAGGGGCTGCGGTGTCTTGTCTATCCGATGCCATCTCGCTCCGTCTTTCTAATTAGACAGCCCCTCCCAAAGCAGGTAGCCTCGGTTCTGACCCCCCCCCCCCGTCTCTGGACCATCGGTGTCACTAAGGAAATCAATAAAAGCATCGAGGGTAGAAACCACAGAAATCAGCATGACCGGGACCCCGACTCCGGACAGCTGCTGCTGCTGCTGCAGCTACCTGCACTGCAATGACAGCTCCACGTCCAGCAGGGTGGGGGGGGGGTGAAGTGAAGCACTGAACTTGGTGGTGGCGGCGGCAGCGGTTGCGTTACTGTAGCACAGCTGCACCAGCGCACTCTGACGGATTGGACCCTTTACAACTGGGCTGACGATCCTCAAAACGCTCGGCTGTTTCCTCCAGGAATCAGAGAACCGTCTTTCTAGTTCCCCTCTTTTCCTTTTTCCAACAGCTGTTCTGGCTGATTGTTGTACGTTCTCTCATTATTTCGAAGAACGGCACGAGACGCTTCTTAATAGTTGCATAAAAGCTTTAAAAACCCTCGAGGACCGTTCATCAATGTATACCTCCGGGGGGGGGGGGGCACAACACCGAATACTATGTCCTCACTAAAGCCAACAGAGATTATCCGGGGTCCTCTATGTTTTTTTTATTTTCTTTCCTTGTTGAGGAAAACTTTTCACACACACACACACACACACACACACACACAGGGATCAGTAATTGTTCCATAAGGAGAATTAACATAATCTCCTCGAAGGGTGTCGCTTACACAAACCGGGGGTTGTACGGCTGTAATCAAACACGTCCCTCAAACTATTCTTCAGCACAAACAAAGCAGCACAAGCTCTGGCGTCCTCGTGGCGAGGAGGTGTGCTACTTCTCAGGAAATCGTTCTGCACACAGCGACACGAAGTGGGCCACGTCGGCGCCGGTCTTCTCCCCAATACCTGCGGCGAAAAGTCGAGGAACGATGACGGAGAGCGAACTCCGAATGCTGGTTCCTCCTCTCGCCAGAGAACCCTAACAACGGGGGGGCGACTCTTGACTGTGACGGAGCCAAAAATAAAGAAAACATTTCCTCTAAAGTCGAAATGACGTCTCTAACAACATCTGCCACTCGGGGATGTGGTGAAGATTCGGGTGAGACGAGACGGTCTGACTAGTCCTTCGCCGGTTTCCTCTCCTAGTATCCATCTAACTAGTTCAACCAAAAGGTCACTTGCTCTGTACGTCCTCTGTGTGTGTATGTGTGTATGTGTGTGTGTGCGTTGCTTTCATACACCCGCGGCCTTGTGACGCTCGTGCTGGGCGGAGACTGGAGCCGAACGTCGAGGCCCGTCGTTCCCCCCGATCCACCGTGGCCTGGATCCAACACAACCGCCGCCTCCACCCCCTCCCTGTAAACGGAGGCACCCCCAGTTTGTAGGTTCTTTTTTGAGGGGGGTTATGCCTGCCGGAGGGCCAGCACTGACAGTCTCTCTGCAGCGAGCTGAAACCTGACTGATAGCCCTCTCTGAGCTGTAATGGAGGGCTGTGGATCACATTAGATTCACATTAGAGGGACTGGACGAGAGAGGTTAATTAAGAGCATGTGACGCCCAAGGACTGCCTCTCTCTCTCTCTCTCTCTCTCTCTCTCTCTCTCACTGCCTGTCGATGTGGTTTCACCACTGCTGGATTTATTTTCGCTGCAGTGCCTGGATTAACGGCGATGATCTTATTGGAGAATACTCAAATTTTAATAAGGAATTTTTTTTTCTGGATATAAAAATGAAAAGACCTGAGGAGCTGAATTTCAAACTGAACTGTTTTGGGCCTTGGATGGCTCCTCCATTACGACGGCATTATGCAAACCTCTTGGCTAAATCCTATTTCAAATGCAAATACCTCAAATTCCGCCCTGCGTTTTCTTAGTGTCCTCAGAAGTTCTTGTAGTTTTGCAAAAGGTTTGTGCTCAAAAACAGAAAGAGAAGAAAAAAAGGGAAAAGGAGGACCCCTGATATGCGTAGCTCTCGAGGCCGGCGATGAGATGAGGTAGCAGGTACATTCGGGTACTTTTCAGGACTTTAGTGCAGTTTCAGGTCCTTGTGCTCCATTTTATGCTACTGTATTCCTCTAATCCGACACTTTTCTGAGGGAAAAAACGACTTTCAATTTGCATTTGAGAGTCGTTTTCTTGACGGCTGTAGTTACCAGTTACTTCTGAGATTGGGATTTTTTTAATACAAAATAATGTGATGAGATTATTAACTATTATTACAGATTATGTTCCCAGTGGTGCATAAGATAATAAAATCATTTCCACCTCAACAAGTTACGACATTAAAAACCTGCTTTTGCATGTTAATGCACTGATGATAATAGTCGTCTACTGATGCAGGTCATAACAGAGTAGTGAAAAAGGACAATGTTGTTTAGATACTTTTTTTCTATACTTTTACTTGTAAGTTCTGAAATTAACTTGCATGTATTTAAAATAGTTTGGCAATGCAGCCATTTTACATTGTAGTATTACTAGTTTCACCTAAGTGAAGGAACCAAACATTAACACCGTCTCTTATAGGTTTAAATCTAAAGTTACCCTTGTCGGTGATTTGTTGTTCTTATGCATATTGTCTATTATATCATTATTAGCATTTTATTTTTTCTGTGCATTAAGAGCAATAACTCAGGGAAATATCATTTCCTTTAGCGTCTGCGTCACATAATAAAGGTTTTAGACACGACTGAGGAGCCCATTCGAATCCCAGCAAGACTCTTTTCTTTTTTTTCATTAAAGAGAGCATCTGAAACCTAAGAGTACTACTTTCCATTTGGCTCTAAATCTAATGGAAGAAAAAAAAAAGAAGTCTGGTGATTCAGCCGTCCTGCGGGTACAACTTTATGGAAATGAGTAATGACGCCGACTGGAATGACTTCATTGTGCTTGGTGTCTTATTTTCAATGTGTGAATAGTTGTCATTGCTGCACATCAATTACCTGTTTGATTACTTTATCCTTCCTTCTCTTATCCATCGTCTCTGCTGCAAAAAAGCTCTTAGTCTGTTCTCATGAAACTTTCATCCGGTCTGAGGTGACGTTTCCTCTTTCAGTAACATCTCTGTCATGTCAGTTGAAGGTTTTATTAAAAGTTGCCTGACAGCGCTATCAGGACTTTTTTTTTTTTTTGAATGCGTGTGTGTGTGTATGTGCATGAAAAGGCAGAAGCAACCCGATAAGTGTGTGTTCGCATACGTTCACTTTTACACTACAACTTATGGAGAGAACGTTGCTGATGAATGAATCACGAAAAAGAAAAACTGTCAGACAACGAACAGAATATAGGAAGGAAAATAAATTAAATTCAACTTCTGCTATGAAACCTGGCACAAAAAAACCCCAAAGCTGAAAAACAAATCATCTTATCTAAGAACCTGAGAACCTGAATCTGTCCATTTCATGGTACCAGGTGGACAAAAAAAGAAAAAGAGAGCAACAAAAAAACAGGGACAAGGAATCCCTCGGAACAAAAAAACGCTGTCAGCTCTAAAGTCAGCGCGCTGACCTCGACCGCACAGACGAGCCCCTTCATTAACAAAACTTGGATTACGTAAGGTGGTGACGGCCTAAATTCACCTCCCGCTCCATATCGTACGAGCAGAAATAAACTGTCTAACGGGGAAATTATGCAAAAGGGTTCAGCGTGCCAGATGTGGGTCAATCCTGAGCCCGCGGTCCTCCCTCCCTCTCTCCCTCTCTCTCCCTGCCGTAGGGGCGAGAGAGGGTCGAGAGACGTAGAGGCAGGCATACCAACGGGGCGAGCGAGCGGGGGAGTGAGCGAGGCGGGTCTGGGTTTTGTGTCCGATTCACCTGAAAGTGCAGCGACAGCCGGACCACTAATCTACCTCTTCACCTACCGACACAGCTCCGGGGATTGGAGATTACAACAATGGGATTTGGGATTTATATATATTTTTTTATTTTTCTATACCCCCGTCCCTCCCCAGCCACCTCCGTTCCATTGCCACTCTTCTGTATTACGCTTTTATCGACGGACAACGATGTGGAAGGTGGTTGCGCTCACCCAAACTCGGGCTAATTCGCAGACTAAAGGTATCGAGCGGCTTATTCGAAGTGATTTTCCTACTTTTTATTACATTTTTTTCCATGTGAGAACGATGTTTGAAGTTGAATATAAGTCCAACATATAACAATTGTGTCTCGTCATCTTCAATAAAACAAATGGTGACCGAACTGGGGGTTAGGACCCCTGAGTGGCACTAGATGAATCTGAGCGTTTTTATTTCACTTACTGAAAGAGCAGCTGTCAAAAGGGTCAGTTACTGGTCTAGTTGAACTAGACTGAGAACACAACCCGAACCCAGCGCAGCCAGGGACCCCCCCCCCCCAAAAGGAGTTATGGGTTATTTTTAGATGCTCAGAAGCCCAAACTAATGCAGAACAGCCTCAAGTAGCAATACCACTATTCACCCTTGATACCGACTTCAAAAAACATCCAAATAGGACTGAAATTCATTCAAAAATCCCTACATTGTTTTTAATAGTCCTTAACCCTAAACCAAAGAAACTCCCCAAAAACCATTATTGGCCACGTTTTCCAGCCTGTGCCCAGTGATCCAATCAGCGAAATCCCCATGTTGGTAAATCTGCTGATGAGGACCAGACTCATCAGGTCAACACCCGCCAGCGATTTGTTCTCCACAGTGCCACCATGTGGTATTTCACCATTTTCTTCGCCATTAACAATTACTCATGATTTGTTTAGAAGCAAATCTTTGATAATCGAGTTGTTCATCAAGCAGCAGAAACGGCAGAGAAATGATCCATTGTGAAGGTTTGCTGCTTTTCCTCCATCTTAAATCGTTGGAGCTGGAAGATTTTGTTTTGTTTTTCCACTGATGGTCAGACAATGCGAAATGTTTTGAAGACGTCACCTTTGGTTCTGAGAAATTGTGATAAGCACTTTTCTTTCTTTTTTTTTGCTGGTATTGCTGTTTTTTGACACTTTATTGGTTACTAGACTATTTAACATCGGAAAAACCGGGCAAAAATGTTCTAAAAGAAACTACTTATCCCAAATAATAATATTATAACTGATAATAAATGTAAACAAAGACAATCTTTAGCTTTAATTTCCAACATAAACTTGGTCTTGCCTCCATCTTTCACCCCGGAAATGCAATCTAATATATATATAAAAAAGAAAGGAAAAACGGGACTCGAGGCTCCACGTCCCCAGTTTGCAGCACCTCCGTCACCCTGCCCAGCCCCCATGAGGACACATGGGTCCCCGTGAGGACGGCAAGGCGTGGGCACGCTCACACACACACACACGCACGCACACACACACACACACACACACACACACACACACTAAAAAAAAAAAAAAACGTGTCAAACTCAATCAAGCAGCTGCGGTTATGTCAGGCACGAACACATGCCCTACAACACCAGGACGCACGGCAGCACTCGCGGGTGCACCCATGCGTGTTCGCCGAATGTATGGATACACAACTCCGTCTCTCACGCAAACACTCACACACTCACACACACACAAACCCAGGAGCTCAGGCATTCACCGGCCGTTTGCCGCGGGCCCGTCGTGCCTTTCTAGCGGGCGTCTGCGCTTTCGTGCCCCGCCGCCGGCCGCAAACACAAAACCCACCAGTTTCAAGATCAGCCGGCGCTTCGACGTTCCCCTCGGGGCCCGACAGCTTCGCTCCTTGTTCAATGCAGCAGCCGGGGACTGATGAATGCGACCAGACAGTTAGAATTGATTGATTAAATGCTCCAAACACAAAACCGTCTAAAGAAAGTAGGTTGGGGGGGGGGGGTCCTCAACGGTCCTCCGGGGAAAAATTGACATTGTCAGTTTTTTACTAAATATATCCAAAGCAGTTTTCGAGATATTAAACGAAGTGACATATTTGCAGGGTCTCCACTTTATCTTCGTTTCATCCAAAGTCGTCTTATCACACTCGGTGACAGTTAATCAAAAAAAAAAAAGAAAAAAGAAGAAGTGAAGGTGGTTTTGAGGGAGATATATTTGTTTTTCTTTTTTTGTTTTTTTTTGACTTCAGAGCGATGTCAAAACCAGCAAAGATGAAGGCTGTTGATCTGATCCTTGCTAAAAAAAACAACGCTGTTTTCCATCAGGACGGAACCGATAAACCAGTTTAACGCTTGATTCTTAGTACAGACAGCAAAATGTTTTCATGCATGTCAATGCATACACAGACCCCCCCCCCCCCCAAGCACCTGTCTTTTTGCTAAAAATTGTCTTTTGCAGTTATAAGAAGCAGTAATTAGATGTTTCAACCAACTTGGTTCAGCTGAGTTTCACCAAAAACCTCAACACAGGGTCCATTTGCCAGCAGCTCAGAAGCTTTTGACCACATTACATGATCTTCATCAGTGGATGGAGTTTGACCAGGGTTCACATTTACATTTTTCTGAATGCAAGTGCGCATTGGCTTAAAACCCGCGGGTTCAAAGTTCATTCTTGGCCCTGTAAACAGTGGCCGAGACGAGAATCTTGCCAAAAGGTCCATTTAGTGGCTTCTCTGGAGCTTTCGATCGTTTTACACGATCTGTTTCCCGGATTAAGAATGAATTGAACCTGAAGTTTTTTAGCCAACATGGACGAGAAGACCTTAAAATGGATTTAGAGTTGTTTCTCAGCTAATGTTCCTGAGTAACTTGGAAAATTTTTCCGGTTTTTGGCAGGAAACGGGTGTCGGAATATTATGAACGACCCAAAGCGCATTGATCATGTTACCAGGACACAATCTCACCAAGACGCGCTGTCACAACTACAAATCCCAGCAGAAAAGCCCTGTATCGCTCTCACCATTGTTTCTGGTAAACAGATGGAAAAAGTTCCCTTTCTTGTTTTTTGTTTTTTTGTGTTTTTTTGTTGTTTCTCATTTTTGCATTGTGAATCCGTCATGAGCCTGGTCTCTGTTTGCTCTGTGGCTTTAATCATGCTCGATGCAACGCCCATGAAACATTGATAGCCCCCCCACCCATCCCCCGCTGACGGGCGCCGCAAAAATGCTAAGATCAAACAGGGTGTGAATTTTTCAGGATGCCCGAGGACGGAGGAGGAGGGCAGGGATTTGGTGGTGGTGGTGGTGGGGGTTAACGGCATTCTGGTGTTTATAGTGCACAACATCAGCGGCTACAACCACCCGACAACCTGAAATGGTTTATCCTGTCAAAGGCACAAGTCCTGTCACGAGTCCTTTCCAGCCGAAGGTGATTTTCCATCACAGCCGTGCCAACTCTTTCCTCCTTACTTTGAAACACTTTCATGGTTTTTAACTATTTGCTTCCCTTTTGTTTGGGTGGTTGGAGGCGACGACGCTGGTCTGGACAGGTTTGAGGCTCGTGTGTGGACGAAACAAGTCCTGAGCCGTTTGTTCTGACCGTTGGGAACCTGAGCTTGTCTTTGTCTGTCTACTTCTTTGTCTAAAAGCAGGCCTCTTATATCCTTTCCAGTTGTAGCATTTGTAAAAAAGTCAAAGGACAGCATGTAAAAAGGCAGATATGGAGGATTATGGATCAGGGTTCAATTCAAAATTGTTTTTCTATTCAAAAAACAGTTTCATTCAAGTATAGCATCGAAATTCCATCCATATTCCTGTTTGTTCTCTTAAATTGTGTATCATTCTTAAAGAAAAGTACAAAATCCTTTGTCATCAAACATTTTGGTTATAAATATTGTCTCATTTTTAAATACAACTCTTAAATTGAACCGATCAGAAAGACAGAAGTGGTGGATAGATTAAGAAAGGAAAAAAGAAAAACCCGGACGTGAATGTTCTGGTTGCGTCACAGGTGTGAGACTCACCTTCATGTGTCGTCGCCTCCGCCTGAAGCGCAGCAGCTCCTTGTGTTGGCGGGCGATGAAGTTGACGGCGGCGTACTCCAGCAGGGCCGAGAACACGAACAGCAGACACACGGCCATCCAGATATCGATGGCTTTTACGTAGGATACCTGCGGGGGGGGGCAGAGAGTTCAGGTGGTTCAGGTAGGTGGCGTCAGGTAGTTGTTGGGTATAAGGGCTTCGTGGTGGCACCACAAATCTCATACAGAGCCTGGTTAGGTGTCAGGTCGGTATATGTTTCATCATATTAATAATTTATGCCTTTAAACTCTAAATACTTCCCACCCATTATTAATTTATATGCGCAAGAAACTTATTCTCCCTTCTAAATTGAATAAATTTGACCCTTGAGGTAATCATTTACGCTCCCGACTGTTAAATAGATTTAAATTATAACTTATAGGTTTCCTTATGTTAAACATGACATTGTGTTTAATAAACAAAACCTTGAGAATGTCTATTTGTGTCAATCCAGGATGTAAAGATAACAATTGTATCCCAAGAAATAACTTAATGCTACTAATCTGAGGAAATTAATGAAGTAACGTTAGAGGACAATCTAGAGTTTCAGGGACACAAACGATTAATTAAAGGTACAAATCAAGTCATTTGTGAGTCTGAAGAACTAAGAAATAGGTAAATGCATAAATACATAACCTAGTTTATTACATGAGAGAAAAAAATATTTAATTTGGTAGAATGATTCATAACTAATTTTCACTTTAAGACTTGTTGAGGTGCAGAGGAACTCCACACCAGATGACTGCTTTCGTTACCTTTAGGGAAAATCTACCACACCCGACTGATTTTAGAGTGAAAACCTGCAGATCTTCAGGTTCTTTACTGCAAATCATCGGCGTAGGTGATGAGTCAAATCGGTTAGCGGGCTTTTGTGGGTTAATCCAGGTTTGAAGGGTAATAATCAGAGGAAAGAATAATCTTCTTCTCCTAACTCCTCTGCTTAAGTGCTCCTGAATGCAACATGTGGCCTAAATGGCTGAGGAATGAGCTGCATTGGGATCAGACCAGTTAAACCAGCGTCGTTGTGGGAAACTCCCTGATTTCGAAATGTTGCTCAACAAACAGCACAGACACACACCTGTCCCTGAACATACAAAGGTAGTTAATGGCTCAGAGATTAGATCAGAGTTTAGTGGTGCTCCTGTGGGTATATTAGTAGATTTACTTTTACATCTAAATGAACAGAACCAGACGGACAGAAAGACACTGAACACAAGATGCAATCAGCCGCGAAATCCGGTCGAATGTCAGCAGCTTCTACAGGCGGTGAGTCGGCCGCGAAGGCGAGATGGACAAGGTAAGGACTGTCCGGATAATGAGGGCTAAATGAAGCCTGGCTGGATCATTGTCTGATCGCTATCTGCCCGCCGAGTACCATCATTCAAGTGCATTCACCCCGGCCTGTCATTGAAACTCTCCATCTCCATGTGCAAATTACCCTGTGAGGCAGACTCCTGCCCCGGTCTGAGCGAGAACCCCCCCCCCCAAGCACAATCAGCACTTTAAAACCCAAATAGACTCTGACTTTAGATCATTTTAAACACACACACACACACACACACACACACACAGTGGTTATCGCTGCTGCTGTGCCTTGTTGTTATTTGTGCTCCTTTGCACCGAGTCTGATGGTTATGAAAACATTTATCTTCCAATGCCCCACTGCCCCCCCTCCCAGAGCTGCTAAGGCCTAAATGGTCAACTGGTCCACTTGGTTTGATGGTCATTCAGGCTGAGAGAGACAGAGAGAGACAGAAGAAACCAAAGAAAAAGAGGAATCTTACATGACCCCCCCATGTAGTGAATGAAAAATATTTTAAAAAAAGATTCTTCCCTTGTGTGAACGCGTAAGTATGAGCAGCCTCCAAACCCTAATGGCCTTTTAAAGCTTTCGCACACACAAAAGGGGCCTTAATCCTGCCCCCCCCACTTTCATTTTATAATGAAAAACTTTTTTAAGAGCAGTAGAACGGTCCCGGAGATGCATAAAGCGAGGCTACAGCCTGATTTCCACTTTCAAGCCGCGGTGGTTTTTCAGAGGTCACCGGGTAACATTTAGTTTCGGATACTGTCCGTGTTGGTTGAGTCTATTATATATTTCTGGGTTTTTTTCTTTGAATGGAATTAAATTGAAATTTGCACACGGTCACTGGGTGAGAGCTCTGCATTTCCATCGAGCAGTTTTAAATGTGTGAAGCCTGGAAAACCTGTGCAAAAAACCCCAAATCAGAAAATGCCTCCTCCTCTGGGGTGGGTTCTGGAAAAGTAAAGCACAAACCGAGGTAAATGAAGCAGACTATTGGCTACCATGTCTCTAAACATATTACCTGAGGCCCTTTTTGTTTTACTGCCGATTTATTTAGCTTTATTACTTTCTCTGAAATATGTGTCTTTTGGTTTTCCAACTGCTCTTGTGTTTAAGTTTTAATCAGCGTTCGACAATTCTCAAAAGTCTAAAACTTGGCAGAGGAAAGCTGCTAATTAAAATCATTAATCGTCATGAGTCTGTCGAGTAGCTTACAGATCTGTTAAGTTTCAGATCACAGTGTGTGTGTGTATAGTGTTAAAAGTAGACTCGGGGGGGCTGAGACACACCGAGCCAAAGCGAGCCGGTCCGGTGCAGTTTCCTTGCGCGGACCACTGGCCGACCAGTCAGCTGACTGACTGGATCACTGGCCAACCAGCCAGTGACTGGGATAAATGAGTAAACGACCGGCCAACCGATGGACACCGAATGACTACTGAACGGGACTATTCCTACAGCCTGACTCATTTACATCCGAAAACAGAATTAAGAACTAACAATGTTACAAATGCACCCTAAAATTTCACTGAGGCATTTTAATCCTCGATGGATTGATAATTAGCCTGACTCTTTTTTTATTACCAGTATGTGGCTTCAGTGCTGGATCAGCGAACCGTTTGTTTTCCAGAATGTAACGGAGCTCAGACTACATGTTATTCATGTTCTCCCGGTGGGAATCGAGAAGAGATGTCAGAGATGTGGAACTTCAACCAATCGAAGCCTTGCAGGGGCTTTTGCAACTTGCATATGTATGTGCAAAGGCGACAAGTCAGAGACCAGAGAGGTCTCTGGCTACAGGGCTTCATTGGTCACAGAGCCGATGTTGTCAAACTTGATGAAAGAGGGCGAAAAGACCCGAAACCAAACAAAACAAAAGAAATCCTGACGTACTCGTCTCTCATCCACGGCCTCATTATGTGTCTAGAAAACAGTTTCCCTGTGACACAAGGAATAAAAATGACACGTCGTGTGACTGAACCCGGCTTTACCTGCTTTGAACACTCATCAGCGTGATAAAAAGAAAAAGCTGCTTGCAGAGAGCGGCTAAACGCTGCTCACCGATCTGAAACCCGACGCGACGACCCTCTGCTGCAACGCGACCGATGCTATCTTTGTTTTTATTAGTGTTTAGACTGTATAAGCAGCCAACCACAGCTTCTGGCTTCTCCTAGAAATCACCTTTCTGTTCTATTGAGTTGTTTTTCCCGATCACATCGTGGCGCCATTGTAATAGTCGCTCTCTGGATCTGCTCAGAGGCAACGTTTGGTTCTTTGTCTTTTACATTTTAAGGACTGCGCCGCTGTTCAGCAGGAGGCGGTTGGGACGGACGACGGATTTGTGTGTGTGTGTGAGTGTGTGCGTCTGCTATCAGTCACACACATCCTGTATGTACGGGCCCGTGCTGTGTGCGAGCAGCGAGCCCACCTAAGCTCAGCTGTGCTGCGTGATCATTATTGTGACAGCTGAACTGCGGAGGAAACACGGTTCGCTTGTTCAATTTTTAGAGCGCATGAAGCACCTAATGTCAACAATCACGGCGCGTGTTTGCGTGTGTGCGTGTGTGTGTGCGTTCGTGTGTGTGTGTGCGTGTGTGTGTGTGTGTGTGTGTGTGTGGAGGATTACAGCTTCCCTGGACATAATTATACAATCCTACTGGCTCACGCAACCTCTGACCAATTTTTTTTTCCACCTTAATCTTAAAATCCCTCACAGGAAAAGATTTCTCTCGTTTATTTTTTCATCCCTGTCTCCTTCAGCCTCTCCCCTCCCCTCCGTGATTCTGCCGCCTCCCTCTGTCTGCCCCCTTGAAACCCACCTTTCTATCCACTTCAACATAAATTTGTCCTTGTGTCAAACATTTATTTTGAACAGACTCCAATGTACGCGCTGAGGTTAAAGCTTTTCTTCCTCGCCATGAAATCTGGCACTGAGAGGCGCGTTTGATTCGTCCTCACCTTGGGCAGCGAGGCCCTGGAGCCGGAGCTCTGCGTGGTCATGGTCAGCACGGTGGTGATGCCCAGACCCACCCGGGCTGGCGCGGCATCCATGTTGATCCAGAAGGAAACCCAGGACAGGATGACGATGAGCAGCGAGGGGATGTACATCTGGATCAGGTAGTAACCCATCTGACGCTCCAGGTGGAAGCGCGCCTCGATACAGGTGAATTTACCTGGAGGAGGAGGAGGAGGAGGAGGAGGAGGAGGGGAAAAGAGGGCGAAGGAACATGTTTTTTTTTATTATTAGCAATGAGTTCAGAAAGAGGGGGAGGTTTTCTGGAGGAGTGAGATACAGATCCTCGAGTCCAGGGGGAAGGAAACAAGATGCAAAGGGAATGAAAGAAAAACAACAAACCGATTATTATTCTTTTTACACCTTGGCGATCTAACATCTGGAAACCACTGCAGTCACACTCGTCTGTATCTGGAAATGAACCTGACTAACAACAGAGCGAGACTCAATGAGCCTCAGGCAAACGAGATTATCACAAGGTTTCACCTTCTTTTTCTTAAAGCTGAAACTTTCCTGTCCATAAGATCCATGAGCATCTACCACTGAACTGAACATAATATACAGTCATCGCCTCGTTTTTTAATGGGTTCTTTTTGCAACTTTTCTCATTTTTGCCACAACTAAATAAACTTTAAAAAAGCCAGTATGAACATTATACAACCCCCCAAAAAAAAACATCAGACGTGTTGAGCGTGTCGTTGATGTAAATTATTTTCCCATGGACGCTGCACAGAGAAAATGGGGGACCGGCCCCATGGCTCAGAACCAGCTGATCAACAGGAATAGCACGTTCCTTTATGACAATGGCGTTTTTAGTCGCGCATATCTCATCGGTTTCTGTTTAAGAAAACACGTTTTCTTGTATGGCAACGTCAAAAAAGTCAAATGTTTAGCCACCGGCGGCCGACTGTGGTCAGTCTTTGGTTTCAGCCTTTTAGTCTCTTTATGTTTGCACCAAAAAAATACCGGTGTAATACATGTACTGTAAATAGACAATAAATAAATAATGACATTTTACTGTGCAGTGCAACAGTAGATCGTCTTTTATCTTTACATATGGACGGAAAACTCCAGTTTCCTGTTTCAGGGTTTTTGGAAAGTTTAAGCTAAAGAGACATAAACTGCTGCTGCAGTGGGATCTATACTTATCTTATTAACAATGAATGTTAAAGTGAACAAAAGTCATCAGTTGCTGGTTGTTCCTTTATGAGTTCGATCAGTCAATATTAGAGAAATCGCTGACGTCTCTCTAATGCAATAAACGACAGAAAAAGTGGAAGCTGTGACAGAGAAGGAGCTGCTTTCTTATCTATAAACTCTGAGTATCAGGGTTTAGAGAGAGAAAAAAGACGGAAAAACCATTTAGTTCAAATCAATTCTGATTTTCCAGGGTTTTAATAGGAACTGAAAGATTCGCACCCTCCGTAAATGTAATTATTTTCTTAACGCGATGGTTTATGATGCTCAGAGCTTCAAAGATTTCCATAACATAATGGAGGGAATCAGTTTTGTCTTTGTAGGTTCCCTGTTTTTTTCAACATGGAGTTCTCATTTGGAAATGACTGAATCTGCAGCACATTGAGCACAAAAGGTTGATTCCAGCGGTAAAACAAGAGAAATAATAACTCGAGTCTGTGTTTCAACTCTACATAAAACCAAAAATGTTCGCTTTTTTAACAGTTTCCCCACAGCCTTGTGTTTTCTGAATTCCCTGATATCTTCATCCGAAAGGGAAACACTAACCCGAAAATCGTCCCTGTTCCCCTTAAAAAGTCGGAAATGATAAGAGAGCAAGAGACAGAGACAGAGAGAGGTGTAAATTAAAAAGGATCCAACAGATATGAGCAGGAGGAGGAGGGATTGGAGAGGAGTTATCAGAGAGGCAGTGAAGAGGAGGATGACGAAGATGACGGCCCGGACGCGACACGTCACCTTTCCTCAGGAGGGACACGAAAGCCAAAGTGACGATCAAGAGCGGGAAAATCAGAAAAAAATAAAAAAAAATAAAAATGAAACGACGCCGAACAAATCGAATATCTTAAAAAAGACAGACAAAAAAAAAACAAATGACCACAGGGGTGCCGGTTTTTTTATGTTGCTATAGCGACCTGTCACAGAGAGTCTGAGAAGGAGGATCGCAGCTCGCCGCCGTGCAGGAGGAAGGATGACGCCACAAACGGCGGAGTTGGTGCCTCTTCCTCCCTCATGAAGTGGAGAGGACGTCCGTGTCATGGCCCTGAAATACCAACGTAAGTCTCCAAACTTTTGGTGGTTCAAGTTTTTGTCCAGTTCCGGTTGAAAAAAAACCCCAAAAACCAAAAGCCGACCAGTTACGTCACAGCGAGGCTCGTCCACGTCGTCGTCACAAAAGCGGGACGCAGTGGTTTTTGATCGGATCTGAGAGACGCTGAATTTGAAAACTCCCCTGTGGCCGCTTCCTCGAAACGCCGCCCTCGCCACGGCCGATTAAACGCGCGGGGGGGCCCCGACCACGACATCGTGTGGAGTCTTGTACCCTGAAGGCCCAGGTTCCTCCTCCAGCCTCGATCCGTCCTAAAGCAAAATTACCTCTAAAAAAACGACAATAACGAGCCCAACGACAATAAAGTGTCTTTCTATCTATGTAGCTCAATCATTTTGAAAATCAAAGTTCACAGGGAGCAGCTCTCTGCCGCTGCCTCTCAAGGCGCTGATGATGAGCATCTCTCCAACGCACTTGAACATTAATTCTCTAAATCTGATTATTTCCCCCGAGACAAACACGCGAACCTGAACTCGATCATCTCCTCGCTCTCGAGTCTGGTTGCTTTCTTGGCTCCTTGTCCAGACTTTGGTGGCGTTCTGACTCCGAACACACTGATCCGCTGCGCCGCCGTGGTCGGGGCCAGGAGCGAGGTTAGTCTTTGTGAGGCCGTGATGGGAGGGTAGCAGTGGATGTTGATGCTCACAGCAAATGTTGGGGGGATTCAGAGGGAGGGAGTCAAGGAACTTCACCTCCTTCTCTTAATCACTTGGCTCCTGTTTTATTACGAAATGCTACAATGTGCAAGAGTCTGCTGCAGCTGCATGTCGGATGCTGAACGCACCTTGCAACCACCTCCCAATCAAACAATATAGATACAGTTATATTTAGTCTTTTAAACCACAATCTCCGCTAGTGGCAATAAATATTCATATTTTGGATGACAATTCAAAGAAAATCGAATCAGAAAAGGGGAATTTTTCTGCTCAAAAACATAAAAAAATTATAGAAAGAAAATCTCCATCACAGGTAATTGAATTAACACATGCTGCAGTGGGCTCATGTACATTGTGGTGCAGTAGCAAGAGTAACAAATGTCCCTCTTTCTCCTGCCGTAATGTAATGAGCAAGCCGGGGGTCTCGTAATAGAGCACAAGAGAGCCGGGGAGCAAAATGGCCGACGATCCATTTAATCAAAGAGGATCGATGGACGGCAGCCTCGTCAATTAGAGTTAACCCTAAAAGACTGGGCGGGGGGAGAAGAGAGGAGAGGGGAGGAGAGGAAACAAGAGGAAGAAAGCGAAGAGAGGAGAGAGGAAATGTGATGTCAGAGAGAGAAGGATGAGGACGGGAGGAAGGTGTGAGAGGAGGGGGAAGAAAATGACAGCAGCAGGAGGAAGAGGAGGAGGCGGAAGAGGAGGAGGAGGAGGGTCGATGAGGCTGGACTTGATTTATAGCTGTGATACACTCCAGAGCTTTTAAGTGCTGTCCATATTTTCCATCTGATAAGAAGATTGAAATTATTCAGCTGGGTCCCGATCTCACTGTGGGGGCTGAGTCTGGGTGTGTGTGTGTGTGTGTGTGTGTGTGTGTGTGTGTGTGTGTGTGTGTGTGTGTGTGTGTGTGTGTGTGAGTGTGGGTGTGTCTTACACTACACATGCTTCTGTCTTTTTCTTGAAGATCAATGTTCAAACACACACATGCATGCACACACACACACACACACTTCCAGTCGTATGCATATTGCCTTAAATTCCAGACTTCCATTCACACTCTACATGGTGTGTGTGTGTGTGTGTGTGTTTATGCTGACCACTCTCAAATTGTGGCTGAACTTGTGAGTCCGACATGGATCTCATCTCTCATCTCTCATCTCGGGTAAAGAGTTGCATCGACACTAACGTGACATGAGGAATTGGTGTCGTTTCACGAACTGTGGCCTGAAGTTCGAAGGTCTGTCGAACACTAAAGGCTCCACAGCGGTTAGTAAAACTCCGGGACGAGATTTTACGACTCTGGGAGGTCGTCGGCGTTACCACGGTGACGATACTGTTCATTGAGACAAACGGCAGAAACGTGCTGTCGACGCAAAGGAGGACTGGAATCACAATGAGGTTCGGGTGGACGTCGGGCGGAGGAAGGAGGGGGATTTTACACCGGTTGCTGCGTAGGGTTCAGGCCGAGGGGTCAGTAAATGCATCGCGTTGCGTTTGTGTTCGGTTGCAGACACGTCTCGTACTCAAAAGGAGCAGAAA